>JACGCM010000834.1:0-28584 GCA_014058105.1 Kingdonia uniflora | reverse complement strand
AAAATATTCTGGAACAAATGACAGACTTCTGAACAAATGACAAAGTGCATAAATTAAATGTCAATTTGTTGAAAAACAAATGTCAAATAAATATAATATAATGATAAGTAGTAACGAATGATACATTTGAAGACACCACCATATTCAGACGATATCGCTTCCAAATTCACTTCACATCATCATCTACCATTAATCTTTTACGACCTTCAATTCCTGTCCAGGCGTAACTTGCTTAAGCAAATTTTCTGTAGTTGATTGAATTGAATCAACTATTGGGAATTTTGCCCATCTCTTCCTTGGCGCTCTATTACCCTTCTTGGGGATTTGGGATTTTAAAAAGATCAAGGGACATGATCCTTGTTCATCAGTGAGAGCTTCTATCTTCGCGCCTTCAACTTTTTTCTTCAGGGGCACATAAGCTTCTTCTGCCTTATTGTTCTTCTTGTTAGAATTCTTCTTCTTCTGCCTTTTTCCCTTACCTTTTTTCTTCTCTTCAATCTTTTGATTTTTTGTTGGAAGTCTCTTTGCCAGGTTCTCGGATCCGCCTTCTTCTTTTCCCATCTTCTTTTTCATTACCTTCTTCTTCTCGCTTGCATTTCGCGGATTTCTCAGGAGTAAAGAACTGTACTGCCCAAGGAGTGGAGTATCTCCAAGTGGTAGAGTATTGTTTCTAACTGTAGACATCGAAATTCGTTACAACATTTTACCATGAACCTCCAACAATATTTTACCATGCTCCTCCAACTAGGAGCATACCTTAACCACTACAGATCTGATCTCAGTGGAAGAAGAACTGTTACCTATTGCTGGTGCACCTACTGCAGGTGGTTCGATTGGAGGCGCAACGCCGATTACAGGTATTTCGATGTGATTTCTCTAAAATATTCAAACAGATGACGATGACAAAGGGTAACTTAGAAATGACAGAAAAAGTCTAACAATGATAATAAACATTCAACAGATGACAAAAAGGGACTTAATAATGACAAAAAAATCAAACAAATGACGGGAAGAGGATAAAAAATGCCAAACCTAAGCAAATAAAATTATAAAAAACCTAAATTAAATGACAATGAAGAAATAAAAGTAAAATGAATAAATCATACAAAGAATGAAAGATTATCATGGCCTCTTGCATAAGTTTTTGCTGCATTTCAGTCTCAGACGGCTTCATAGCTATTACAAGCAATTTGGGGTTAGTAAAAAAAAATTAAAACGTCATAATTTGGCGACGCTTAAAGGATCCTCCATCCTCGTTACTTAGGGAACAAATGTATGGATTTCTCAATTATTAGAAACTTCATGCTAGGAATAGAAAGGAAAGTCAATATCATCAACACCCAAGTACATCCGTGCAGTGATAAAGCTTTATCCCGATTTTTATCAGCGGCCGATAAATAATCGGCAAACTCCACTATTTGACTCCACACGAAATTATAGACTTGCTCACCCCAGGGGAATTTGTTGAACTGATCTAGATCATCTACCAGATCAATATACTTCACCACAACGTTTCTCCCCTTGTTTGGGAGAAGAAAGGATAGTATAATTTTTAACAAATTTAATCGAAGAACATCGTCTACAAAATAAAATCACATACGACTAAAAATAAGAATGGGTAAAAAATGTCAAATAATGCACAATATAATGATAAGAACCTCAGCAAATAATAACCCAAAAATTACAAATACAATGAAGAACGATGATAAAGCAGACAATACAAATGTCAAATTAGAACCTTACCATGATGTCTTTCCAATTTTTCCTGTTTTAAAGCCCCATCAATTTCCTTCAACCCATATATATTCTTCTTCTTGGGGAATTGCCTCATTCTAAAATTTGTCATATACTCAGGATTAACAAATAAGAGCTCATTTGCAATAGGAGAGACACGTAGCCCCAAAATCAGACAAACATGAATAGGTTTCATCTGAATTATCGTCCCCCCAAATTGGAACTTCATATCACCGAGATGACGATCAAATATTTTCACAACCAACGTTGACATCGTCGTTATTGGTTCAATCAGCAGTAAGGGTGTAAAACAGGTGGTACAAAGAACACCCTTCTCTTCTTCAGGCAGAGCTACAATATTTTGTGAAGTCCCACACTGTACACCGAGAGGTGTAATTTTTAGCATTAGAGACGCTCTTCTTGGCTCCACCCTCCTGCGTTTGGTTCTCCTCGTTAAATTGCTTATTCACTTCTTTATCAGACTTTATTATGAAAGAAGAAAAAAAAGAGTAAACTTTAATCAAACACCTGGTAGGCAGTAGTCACATAGATGATTTTCCACTAAAATAACGCTAAAATCACCCACACACGCACGATGTGTAGAATCACGACGATTGTGAGAAAACGGTTTGTGTGACTGGGACAGTTTTTGTGGTAGTCAATCACACACACGATATGTAGAATCGGGACAATTTTTATGGTCTTTGCAGTGGTCGTGTAAGAAGAAAGTGTTTGAGGAATGGGGATGGTTTTTGGCGCCAAAAGCCAGACGAACTCGTGTCAATCGCACGTGTTACCTAACCTTAATAAATAGTAAACAAATGCCAAATATTATAACTGATGGTGACAAGGTCTGCATGAGCCAATATAACTGATGTTTAAACGCATGACAAATTGGTTTCAACCAATGGCAACAAATACATGAAATGGTGATAGGGTCTGCCTTACACGTCTCAAAATAGTAATGACATGTGTACATTGAGAAATGATTAAAATTAGAAACGTGGCGTGATAATAATATTTTAAAATAATTTGAACTTTTTATTTATTTATTTAGGAAGTGACATTCGAACTAGTGGAGCCACGACCTTACCTGTGGAGCCCATGGCCTTGAAACCTACTGTAATATTCAAGCAGTTGATATTTTTTGGAACAAATGGCAAAGTTATATAAAACAAATGATAAAGAAGACTGAACAAATGACAAAGTTATATTACACAAATGACAACTATCTGTTACCAAATGACATAGTTGTCTGAAAGAATGCTAGTGTTTAACTGAATAAATGATTTATTTTGGTTGGCAGCAGCAACGCAGACGATTTGCCATCGTTTGTTTCATGAGTTGAGTACAGTAGAGTACCATCTACAGGAGTTACGAGTACCATCATTTCCTCCATGCCCAAGGAGTAGAGTACCAGTCTTTAATCAAACACTTGATAGGCAGCAGTCACACAAATGGTTTGTAACAAATAATCGGGACAATTTTTGCGGCTGAGTAAGAAGAAGAAATTGTTCGATGAATCGGGATCGCTTTTGGCGTCGAAAACCAGACGAACTCTTGTGAACCGCACGTGATACTTAACCATAAACGATAAGAAATAGTAACAAAATTGGTGAAAGAGTTTGCCTTCTTATAAATAACAAATCTGGTAAAAGGTAGGACAAAATGTATTAAAACAAATGACAAGTAATTTATGAGATTGTGACAATGTCAGCCTTACACGTACACGTGGCTTGATATAATAGTTTTAAATGATTTTTAGAATTTTTTATTATTTTGGATATGACATTTGTACTTGTGGAGCCCAAAAACATGTGGTTATCTGCTGTAATATTGAAACTTTAGTAGGGGCAAAACTGGTTTTTCCTCTTGTCAGTATCAATTTTAGAATTTATTGTTCATGAATCTGATTTTGTAAAGATGACAAAAAGTAGTATTTATTTTCATAATTTCTGTTGTCTTTTTAGATTCCACTCACCCTTTTAGAGCCTTCAAGGGACTAAAAGGAATCAATAATCATCATCCGAAAGTTTTGAAACTCTTTAGGTCCAACATAGAGGACGTCTCTTTGTTTATGCTTATAACTTTGCGCAAGGAGTTAAATAGTCCTTAATCTAAAATAATGTGGTTTATGTATTCCACATTTCAGCCCAATTTTATTGAAGTTGCACTTTTTGCAGAAAAGTTGCCAATCCTAGTATCAGTTCATATCCATTGAATATCACTCGATTATCTACTGATACGATAAATTCAGCTGCTACAAACTTTTGCACATGGCTTTGATTATAATGATTCCACTAGAGAATGAGAGGGGCATTTTTTTTTTTGGGTGCAAACAAGAGGGGTACTTTTCGACATGGGCAATGTTCAGTATGAAATACGCTGTTTCGTTTGGCAGGTTTTAAAAAACGACATATGATACAGTGTCTTACAAAAACGACGTCATAACATAATCAAGCAAGACTACTTCAACACCGAGTTGTTAAAGCTTGTGCTTCTTTTTTCTGCTTCCAATCTTACAGAGAAGCAACAATGCATCAATCTTCAAAGATTTCTCTCTGCAAATTATTCTCAAAGTACCTTTTTCGTCAAGCTTCAATACCCATCTCTTCGTTTCTCTCGAAACCCCTCACACCAATCTCTACTCCCAACCCAATTTCACCTCAAAAAACCATGATTTCCATCAATCCCATCTCTACATTTCATTCTAATCTTCATTTGAAGCGATTTGGAGGTGATTCGAGACCGATTTTCGATCAGAACAAAGTGGTAGATGAGATCAATCTCAAGTTTGCAGAAGCTAGAGAGGAGATTGAGATGGCTTTGGAATCAAAGGAGACGGTGTATTTCGACGAAGAGGCTGAGTGTGCAAGGGATGCAGTGAAGGTTGTGTTGGATATGTTTGATGGGTTGATGGCGAAGTTGGGTGAGAGCGAAAAGTCTGCGTTGCAGAGGTCGATGGGGTTGAAGATTGAGCAGTTGAAAGCTGAGCTTGGACAGTTGAATGAGTGATCAATGAGAACAAGGTTTGTTCTTTAAGTTTTTCGAGTTATTATTTTTACGCCTTAATTTGGAGCATTTTCTTAAACAGTTTATGATATTTCTCGCTATGAATGATTGAAATGATGATTTAATTTGTCAAGCTGTTAGTTTTGATGGTTGTGATGATTCTTCATTATAGAAACCCATTCCATAGTTTAAATGATATTTTTGCTTTAACATCGAACACAAGAAGAAAGAAAGTGATATAACCTTGAGACAGAATGATACAAAGAAGGCAACATTTAGGTCAATGCCAAACACACCCATGCTAAATTAAGAGGGGGGGGGATGGGGATAATGAGATACCATCCAAACTGACACATACCTAAACCAAGGTAGCAACTAACAAGGAGAGGAGGAATGCACTTCGTGTTCAATATAAACAACTAATGTGATTGGCCTTCCAAAACAAGTAACTTGGGTATATGGATGCTAAAGTATTGTAATGGCACGGTAATCGGCATCCCATGGTTGATAAAACTTTGACCTCGTGTTTTCAATATGACAATAGACTGTATCGATCAAGTGCTGGGAGTTGCCATCCGGAATCCAGCAACTCTTGGTTGGAGGGCTCCACTTACTGTGGCAGTTAGAAGTTATTCCGTGATTGAGGTTGTTTGGAGCAGGCAACCTCAGCAAACTTCTCCCCAATTTGAAGTACCATAGTCAATACCACGTTAAGGCTACTCTTGCCAATGTGCAGAATTCAACCACTTCTTGCAATAATAATTACTTCTTCCCCTCGAAATTTAAACAAATATCAAGATCCAGTTTTTTTGTCCAGGTTTTTTTTACTCTAGGACCTTGAATCATTAACAATAATTTGAAGAAAGCTACTCAATGCGTTATGATAGAAGAAACTTCACCTGCTGCAGTATTGAGATCATAAAAAGAACTTGATTAAGTTTATAACCTTTGTCAGGAGAGACAACAACACCATGTAGTGAAATTTCTTATCTACTACAGTGTGGTTTTAACATAACTTAGTGCGATTTTATCAGAACACCATCCATCAACATCTCATATGATGAGCACACCAATAATCTGTTTTCCTTTATATTGTCAGTTACATATTCCTTTTGGGTAGTCCTTACATTATCATTTTCCATGGAGCAATCTCCGCCTCAGTTGTATGTATCAATACATTTACCGGCTTGGACAAATCACTATGCATAGTTGAAACTGAATCACTTTGCTTCGAAGCTTCTGAAAATTAATATGCAAAGTACGTGTTTTTTGCCTTTAGTTCACCTTGGAGCTATTTCAGAAGCGTAGATATATTATTGAGAAAGTTGGATACTAGATTCATATAATTACACAATGGGGTTGCAACGACAATTTCAACATTGGGTTTTGGCAAAATGATTTTCGAACTTTCTCAACAGTCAGCTATGACATATTCCTCCAGTTAAACACATCCAACAACCTACTCATATGTATAATGATCCTCTTATGCTTTGAGAAACTGGTAATTTCGTAATACCCATCCCTCACCAATCAGAGCAAGTATTACTGGCTAATGTTCTTGTCTCCTCTTTTAGCTATTATTTCTCACCTGTATTATCCATTCTCATGGTTTCCAGGTAAGACCAGATGCATTTTCAAGTATGCTCTAACTATTATGGCTACACCTCGCGCCCAACGTTCGTTGGCTTGTGAAATGATCAGTTTTAGTTAGGTAAGAAATGCTATAGTTAGAATCGTACTTGGAAAGAAATTTGGTTTTCGTTTTGAACCAGTTGTCATATTGGGGTTCTTAGAGGTGCCAGAAAAGGTCTAAGAAGAGAAAAAAAAGAAGAGACAAATTCCATTGATTGCATGGGTTGGTGTGAGGTTGAAATCAGCATCCACTGGCTCTTTAACAGATACTTAAAGACATGAGAGTGGGTGAACAAAGTTGCTGAAATTTTAAGGACTTGGTTATTGTTGGTCCGGTTGGAGATAGTTTCTGTTAAGTCGTTGCACTCTATTTTATGACTTTACTGAACTAACTTTGACGAGTCCGAGTTTTACGTAAAAAGCTCAATTTGTACTTAAGGCAAAAACTGTACATTACATATGGATTTTCGTAACTAGGTTGAGGTGAGTAAAAAAATTATAAAAATGCATCGTGATGTGTAAAATGTGGTTTATTTGTTGACACATGAAACCAAGGTGAAGATTTCTCCATGATTACTTGATCCAAAAAGATTATGAAGATGGTTCGAGGTGAGCCCCCCTGACATAATCCCCCTACCGCAGGGAATCTATATAAGACCCCTCTAAGATTGCTCCACGTAGCATCTACCAATTGTTTTCTCTTTTCTAAGTTAAATGAATATTTAGTTCTCCTCAAATCTTTCCACTCTCTCATCTTCTTTTTAATTGACATATTTTCCGCTCTAGGCCAATTAAAACGAGAAATCCAATGCTCAACTCTCAATTAAGCAAATCTTCCTACTATAAACCTGAAAAAACTACATGAGGTCTTCAAAAAAGAATTCTTCATGAACGTACTTATCTGAGGAACCTTAACCTTGTATCATTGGTCATTTACTTCCTTGATTGGTTGCAAGTACTCCTATAATGAAATTCCATGCACAAAACAGTCCCTACTGAAATTTCATGTACAAACACTCAACAACAACATCTCGAGAACTTGGGATGCTTTTGATATACCCACATTTAGAATACATGTTAATAAGGCTACTACCAAGAGAAGGATTGAAGAAAACATACTTTCCAGAGAGATCCCCTAGTGTTCTGTTTTCCTTTGCAATTTTTTTTCCTAGAGAGTTAGTTTTTGTTTTAATTGAGAGTAGCAATTTGTTTTCCCACGTTTAAGTTGGTCTGGGTTTTAGCTAGGCAAAATGAAAGACTCGGTAAAAAATAAAAGAAAATAGGCAAACTCGGTAAGGCTGGCAGAGAAAACCAGTTGAACTCGGTGAGGTTGAGCACTGGGCAGAGAGGAACGGACTTCTTATGTTTTAGTTTTGGTGGGATCCTGAGGGCTAATATGTCAAACTAAAAATAAGAGGAGAAGGTGGAGATATTTAAGGAGGATAAAATATTAAATTAGGAGATAAAAGAGGAATAGATGAGTTGTGGTTGTTAGATGCTACATGGAGTAATCTTAGAGGGGTCTTATTTAGATTCTCTGCGGTATGGGGCTTATGCTAGGTGGACTCGTTCTAGATGCAACAAATTAGCATAAAAACTGTATGTGTTGACAATGGATGTGATATTAGTGGATGGTGGGCTGATAGAATCGTTGTACGGTACAATTACAATGTTGTTGTAGTTGAAAGAGGCATTGTTTTCTCTCTTAATAATGAAGACTGATCACGATCCTGATATGTTCTAAATCAGTAATTTAATGGGCAAACTTTATACAAATTGCACGATGCAGTTTTTTTGTCCTGGTTTTTGCAATCTAGCACCATGAATCATTAACAATTGTTACTAACTACGAACGCGAAAACAACTTACTTGACACGACAATGACTACAAATTCTCTCTACACCCATTTAGGGTTTCTCTTCTCTCGCAAAACTCAACACTAACTGTCTAATCCTATGATTCTCCTAGATATAGGTATCCTATGATTCTCTTAGATATAGGATATCCCCAGCTCTCTCCACACTCCCAACAAAATAGGCAACTAACTAGAGTAATCCTAATTTAGAGGATTATCCTGAATAAAATAAAATAAATAATAAAAGAAACTAATTAGAGATCAGTCATCTAGAGTAATCCTAATTTACTCACTTCGCCCTAAGGCGTCTGAAGATTATTATGGTGTGTGTTTTTACCCTTAAGTTCAACTTTGAGCTATTCCAGAAGCTTAGTTGTATTATTGAGTGTTACTAGATTTACAAATTTACATAAGCATGCTTGCAACAATAACTTCAACTTCCAAGCATGTTCAATGACCAGCTGTGGCCTATTCCTCCATTTTAACACCTCTAACAGCCTACTTGTATGCATATGATCCTCTCATTCTTCGAGGAATTTGTGAATCTTAATCCAAATCCTTCACCAATCAAAGCATTTGCTGACTTAAGTTTCTTGTCTCCTATTACTAACTATCATATCTGAGCTTTAATATCCATCCACATGAGTATTGGTTCCCAAGTAAGACCAGATGCATTTTCAAGTACACTCTAACTATTATGGGTACACCTCTAGCCAACATATTTTGACTTGTGAAACAATTATTTTAGCTGGGTAAGAGGTGCTATTGTTAGATTCACACTTGAAAATAAAAAATTTCTTGGTTTTGAATCAGTTCTCGTAAGGTGCCAGAAAAAGTCAAATAGGAGAAAAGGAACATGATTGCTGTTGATTGCTTGGGCTGGTGTGAGGTTGATATAAACATCCACTGGCTCTTAGCAGATACTTAAAGGGTTATACACATAACAGTGGGTAATCAGAGTTGCTGAAATTTAAGGGTTTGACTGTCGTCGGTCACTTTTGGAGATATTTTGTGTTGAATTTGTTGTTGCACTCTATTTGGTGATTTTACAGATCTAGCTTAGACCATTCTTAATATTGGGACAAGGCTTGCAAAAAGAGCTCAAAGCCGTAGTTAAGGCAAAATTTGTACACTGCACATGAATTTTCAGAAGAACTAGGTTGAGGTGATTAAGCTATAAAATTGCATTGCATTGCATTGCATTGTGATGTGTATAATGTGTTGACATACAAAACCAAGGTGAAGATTTCTTCATGGTTACAAGATACCATAAGGAGTATGTAAAAGGACTTTGAAGAGGTTCCTAGAAACAAAAATATAGCATAAAAAACTGTGTTGGTGGTCATTGGATGTCATATCAGTGGATGGTGGGCTGAAAGAATCGTTGTAAAGTACAATCAATATCTTGTTGTAGCTGAGAGGCGCTGTTTCTCTTGATAGTATTGGTTACTCTTGATCACGGTCCTGATATTTTCTAAATCAGTAACATAGTGGGTGAATTTTCTACTGCCCATTCCTTATGCATTGGGTACATTTGTTCTACTTATCATCGACATTTATGGGTAGGCTACGTACTTGGATGGTTCAATAATACTGTGCGAGTCAAGATATGAAAATGGAATGAAGTGGATTTATCATAATTGATTTGTTGACCTGACATTCGACAAGAGAAAGCCTTAATGAAAGAGTGGCTTAATGAAGAAAAGGCTATCATCGGCAAAAAATAAATAAGAACGAACTGGTGTGTGTCTGGTTATAGTTATTCCTTCCAATCCTTTTGTCTGGACTTTATGGTTAATCATGTGCTGGTGGTGATTTCCATCCCTTGGATTCAGAGCTATATGCAGGTTGTCACACTAAAAACTTGAGGTCAAATAATAATGGTGAAGGCATAATAGCACGGGAGTGTGCATTCACTTCTCGCAAGGCTTGATCAGAGTGAGTTCAGTACTATAGGATGTTGTAGATCTCCTAAATCAAAGAATCAAAAGAAAACTCGTTACCCCATAGTAATTTCTCATTCTGTTCCTACAACCGCTAGCTACTAAATGATTTTACAGGAAATGCATATATATTTAATTGAAGTAGTATGCATAAATATTTTATTATTCATTAGGAGAAGTGTCCTAGATATAGACTCATATTATATTTCTTAATAGGGTGAACATATCTTCGTTTTTGAAGCATTTATAAGATAAAAATAACCTTAGCTACCTAGCTAATTCGCTAACTAAGTTTTTATTTAGGCATTTTTTCTATTAAAACAAACTGATATTACAGACATAGATGCACAAAAGAACAATAAATCCTAACCCATTTGGATACATAGTTCCTTAAGCAACACACACGTATACTATTTATCTTGCATATGCTCAAATAGCATTACTCACGGAGGAATCATCATGTACGAAGATCTGCATGCCATTAGTTAAGAACAACCAAATTCTAGAAACCCAAAACACAACTATCCTTGACATAGTAAACCATACACAAGATTTCAAAATCCTATTATTCTCACGTTCGCGGGAAATCTTGTGTGTGCACCTGGAACTAACCACTTTGAATCTCAAACAAATCTAAGGACTCCAACTATTACCTTCAACCTCTGACTCTCAACAAAAAAGAGAGAGAAATAAACTCCTAAGCAGCCTATTGGATTTGATTATAATAATTCATTGGTAGAGTGTTACATCGAGAAACAAGCGATCCTTCTTGCTTGGTAAAATTTTGGCTCAAATAAGTTGTTTCAGCTACATTCCCGAGCATGTAAGGACAATAATGGTTAGCATCCGACTTGGTAAGGAAATGGAATCCGTGAGGAAGACCCGAGATACTAATTAGATGGGGTTTAGGGAAGGAGCTCGCATGTATAAAACAAGGCACGACACAAGAGATTATTTATGGTAAACCGAATGGCTAATAAAGTGGTTGATCAAGGAGTTGACCTTTATCAGTCAAGATTAAAAAGATGTTGGTATGATCACATGGTTGGTAGAAACTCTAAGAAATAAGGTGTAAAGTAGACATGAGAGCCATTGGGCTCTTAGCCAGTGGTGGTAGTGACCCTCCACCAAGAGAGGAGCCTTGGGCTCGAAACCCTATGGGATTGGAAATTTAGGGTTACGGATCCCTATATAAACAGCTTTGCTTTTCAAGAAAAAAAAAGTAGACATTAGAGAAAGGTCTGAAAGTGGTCAAGTCATCTAGCTTGAGTGGCAGATACCCAAGCTAAAATGACTTCTATACAATAAGTGCTCATGATATTGTTATGACTAGAGCCTTGGGCTCGAAACCCTATGGGATTGGAAATTCAGGGTTACGAATCCCTATATAAAATAGGTTTGCTTTTCAAGAAAAAAAGTAAATATGAGAGGAAGGTTTGACAGTGGTGAAGTCATCTAGCTTGAGTGGCAGATACCCAAGCTAAAATGACTTATATACAATAAATGCTCATGATATTGTTATGACTAGACACATGCTGCAAGAATCTCTCAACGTGAATGGTCTTAGTATTATCAAAATTTGACCTGATAACCATGAGAAAATTATGATGAACCACCTTCCTTTAACAAGGAAGAAACCTGGAAATTAGACACCACTTACCTGAAATTTGGTTTCTCTTTGGAGCAGTAGAGAGAACGGTAACCAGAGCTTGCTTAAAGCATTTGTTGGTGGTCCGGTTTGATGTTGATCTACCAAACATAATGGGTAGATCGTGGATTATAAGTTCTTGGTAGGAAAATAAGAAGTTCCACCATGTTATGGGTGTAGCTTACCAAACAGTGGTAACTTTTATTTGGGTGCAATTTCTATAGATATTATCGACAAATACTCCATACGAGCTCCGACTATGATTTTCTCAACAGTTCCAAAGAGTTACCAAAATTTACTTTAATGATATTTTGTATATTTTATATGGTTTGCTATATTTTGGATCTTGGTACTTGATGGTTCCTATGTAAATGGCAGCGTTGCTCATATTCATAATCAAGACCGACGACGTTAGGAGGTCTTCTTTGCGCTACACATAGAGGCGAAAGGGCATTTTTGACATCAGCTGTATCCACCCAATTTAGTCTTGAACTGACGAAATTAACCTCCTAAGGCTGGTAATGAGGGATGTTAAGTAAAGCGTAAAGCGGAAGTTCATTTCACCGTTATCGATCTCCTCCTGTTTCCTCTCTTCTGTCTCTGCCTTTATCTTTCCCTCGATCTCTCGTTTCGAAATAATTCTTACATTAGATTAGATGGGTCATCTTTTTCTAACACCTTGATGTTGAGATCATCAAACACCTTGATGTTGTCGTTGTTGTGTAAGAAAAGGAAGTAGAAATACCCAAATGAGTAACTGTTTCTGCTTTGTGTGGGGGGGAGGGGGGTTGAGTTTTGTGTCTATTTACTTTGGTTGGGACTAAGAAGCTTAACAGGAGAAATGGTTTATTTTAAATTTACTGGAGGTGATTTGTTCTTCATTTACTGGTGGTGGAAGCAACATTCACATTGTGGGGTTTGACTCATTAGAAGCATGTTGGTTATGGGCTAAGAGAGAACCCCAAAAAGAATTGCTGATTTCGGATCCAATAGACGGTAAACCAAAGCAAGTTAAGGTGGACTTTAGATGGTACACAAAGATATATAGAAAGTATTCCTTCGAAAGAGGTTCATATTCGATTATAATAAGAGAAATATAAAATGGGACAAAGAACCGTAAAGGATAAATTGTCTTTATTATTGTATTGTGACCAAGAGGTTGATTTCGATCTACAATTAACAATGCGCTAAGAAATAGTAACATCAGAGATGTTCTTAGGGTTTGATTGTTTTGCTTGAATTCATGCTTTTATCTTCGATTTTTCAATAAATTCAAGAAGTAGGTTTTAGTTTTGACAACATTTTTAAATTATTTTGCTTATACGAAAGTAGAATGAGAGAGAGAGATAATAAAGATTTTGCAATGACAACAATCTATATCACTTCAGAGGAAGATCTGCCCTTTAAAGCCCCAATCTCAATCATGCCGAACACATCTAGGTCATTTTCAGGGTCAGCACACTCGAATTTTTGACAACATATTTAGGTTGAATTAATGAAAATAGAGTGTTATTAACTGGTAGTGATTTATTCTTCATTTACTGGTGGTGGAAGCAACATTCACATTCTAGGGTTTGACTCGTCAGAAGCATGTTGGTTATGAGCTAAGGGAGAACCCCAAAAAGAATTGCTGATTTCGGATTCCATAGACGGTAAACCAAAGCAAGTTAAGTGGACTTTAGATGGTACACAAAGATATATAGAAAGTATTCCTTTGAAAGAGGTTCATATTCGATTATAATAAGAGAAATATAGAATGGGACAAAGAACCTCAAAGGAGAAATGGTCTTTATTTGATTTCGATCTACAATTAACCATACGCTAAGAAATAGTAACATCAGAGATGCTCTTAAGGTTTGATTGTTTTGCTTGAATTCATGCTTTTATCTTCTATTTTTCAATAAATTCAAGAAGTAGGTTTATTGTTTTGACATCATTTTTAAATGTTTTGCTTATACGAAAGTAGAATGAGAGAGAGATAATAAGATTTTGCAATGACAACAATCTATATCACTTCAGAGGAAGATCTGCCCTTAAAACCCCAATCTCAATCATGCAGAACACATCTAAGCTGTTTTCTGTTACATAACATATTTAGGTTAATTTATGAAAGTAGAGAGAATGTTATTCACTAGTATTTCAATACTATCTCGTCGGTCTCCCACCGTTTAGCGGTATACTAGTATAAATAATGTTTTTGCTGAATACCTTCTAAATGGTCAATTAGAGTGGCTCGAGTGTTCTTGTGCTTTTTTTCTTTAGTGTATGTGTGTCCGACGCTTTTATATTATACTTGCTGGTAGTATTAGTATTCTAGTAAAAGTTACTAAACCACGTCTGTGTGTGGCCGTACGTTCTAGTCTTTGATACTAGTTTCGTCTTTTAGTTTCTACTTTTTCTTGGGAGATGCTCTTTGACGCTTCTGGATGCTTTTCATCTTGGAATAACTTCAAATTTAAGTAAATAAATTTATTTTGGTTCTTAAATTTGAGCAAATTTGCTATATTGGGTTTTTCTTGTTCCGCACTTGAATTGACATCTCATGTGTGCATATTCTTAATGATGTAGGATAGACTGAGTTCAAAAGTGTAAATGAGGGTTGGAATATGGTTGAAAACGGCTGAATTTCTAGGTTTACGGATTGCAGTGGGTTGCCTTTCAGATTTTAGGCTAGGTAGGATGTAGGGGGGAAAGTTAGGAGGAGCTGTAGTTTTAGTCGTGTATGTGAAGAAGGATATTTTTCTGCTAGTTAGCTTCTTTGCATTCAACTGTATTGCCATGATCCTTTTTCTTGGGAGTTCCATTCTCTACAGAAGATTTTCTTTTCTTGCAATTACTTTAGGATTTATTGTTGATAAATGGATTTACAATAGAGGGGATCCAGACTGCTCACTTGTAGGGGGTAGACATCCCAACTAGGTTGTCACCTATTGATCATGTGCTAGTGCAAGGAAAGCCCAAGGAATAAAAAAAAGTTACAAAAGTCTTAGCTGAAATAACCATAAGAGATTACAAATAGATCTCAGTGCCCTTTACTCAGTCATATGGTCTTCAATCCCTGTAAGGTGGAGTTGCTCTTGAATTTGATCATCTCCTTGCAGGATGATCAACAGCAAAATTTATTTCTCTCCAGATTTGAGTATACCTGATAGATTGGATCTGATGTAGAAGTGAACTCCCTTGAATTTTAAACTTCCATGGCATCTTGTTTGATTTAAATGCTTTAATTGCTGCTGATGAGTCTGAAACCACCTATAGTTGAGTCCACCAATTATGTATTGCCTGCTGCACACCTGTTATTATAGCATCTATCTCTGCCTTGAAGTTAGTAGCTGTTCCTACTGCTTTGCTTAAGCACACCACCTTTGCAGTTTTAGAAAATAATATCTACTTCGGCAGCTTTAATACCAGGCCATATGGATGCCAACTTGTGATAGTGGCTTTGGAGATTTAGCAATAATAGGAATGACTTATGGGCTGGTGATCAAAGCTAAGTTTGGGATTGGGCAAACTGATTGGCTCCTAAATAAGTCTACCATGCCATATGGGGTAGGACTATGGAGGCCATTAATAATGACATTAATATTGGAAATGGGCGGAGGGTTAGCTTTTGGCACGATGACTGGTGCGATACAAGAGCTTTGGCTCTAGTGTATCCTTCGCTCTTTAATATTGATGATCTAAAGCTTGGGAAAGTAAATGTGTTTTACAAAATGGAAGGAGAGACGGCGAGTTAGAATTTTCATTTTCAAAGGGATTTTTTGATAGGGAGCTGGAGGATCTCGGGCTTATTATTTTATAAGTCACATCGGTTGCGATCCGATTGGGGGAAAACAGATGGAAATGGAAGTGGGTTGAAAATAGGATATTCAAGGTGAAGTCTATCAGTCACTTGGTGGAAGCAAGAAGCACAAGAGGTGAGTATCGAGTCGCGAATTTTCCGAGACGTTTGGTTCGGAAGAAAGATATCTCGTCCAAAGTTGCTTTCTTTTCTCGAAGGGGGTGGGGGGGGGGGGGGGGGAACGACTAAATACCAATTAAGGCGAAGAGGTATGAATGTGGATTAATTGTGTCCACTTTGTAGTATTGTAGACTAGGCTATTTATCATCTATGTGGTATTGTCCGACTCCGATGGAGGTGTTGAATCATTTCTTTAATTTGTTCGATGTCTCTTGTATTTTTGAAATGGGTTTTATTTTTTTCTTAAAATCGTGGTGGTGTATGCCATTTAGGATGAATATTGGAAGAGTTTTGTGGGACCTTATGCTATTGGATGGGTTCTATGGAAGGAGAGGAATGATAGACACTTCAATGGAAAGACGAAGACTGAAAGCTATCATCCTTAACGTTTACGCAACTATCTTGCATTGGTCTTCTTCCTTAATTATCATGAAAAATATTCGGTTTGAGGATCTTGTGACACAGTGGAAATATTTAGTTTTGCGGATTCATCGTGATGTTTAGGGCTTTGTATCGCTTTTTCTTTTGTTTCGCCTTCGGGTTGTAATACTTCCATCTCGGAAAGTTTCAGTCCGTATTTCAATAAATTATTTTTACATTCTAAAAAAAAAAAATCGTACAAGATATCCATTCTTATTATGATATTTTACACCAAAAACTTTTGTCCACTCTTCTTTCTCTTCAGTGAAAACCCACTTCAGTTTGCACAACATGACTTCATTTACTTCTCTTAAGCTTCTTACTTCCAATCCCCCTTCTTTGTAGGGCTTGCATACTTTATCCCATTTGAGTGTTGTTTCCTTTCTTTGATGGGTCCCCTTGTCTAAATGAAGTTTCTCAAGATCTTATCGATGTCAATGAAACAAGTCTTGTTCATCCATTTAGCTCCATCTTCAGCTTAACAAGCTAAGATTTACGTAAGGTGTTGTTAACCACATTTCTTTTTCATATTTTGGTTCTTTAACTTCATCACATTTTTTATTATTTTCGCCTTTTCTTGTTCCACACTTAAAATTGACATCTCATGCGAACTGTTTCTTAGTGATGTAGGATAGGCTTGAGAGTTTAAAAGGGGGCTGGTAGGTGGTTGAGAACAGATGCATTTCTAGGTTTACGAATTGCAAAGAAAGAAATTATACTATAATATATGATGAAATATCATTTTTGTGTCTGTTAGCTTCTTCACATTGTTACGTTGTAATATTAGTGACATGATATTTAAAAAGGTTTCCTATTGTATTTTGTTTTTCATTCGAGCTTAGTCTGGTAGCATTTCAATATTTCATAGCCTCCCATTGTGGTAGAAAAACTGAAACTCTTGTGAATTGGAGCATCACAATGGTTACCATGCATTTCATATGGTTAATGAGCCCATCTTCAATGGGATTATGGGAAGGCCAAGTTTCTAAGTGAATGCCTGGTCTATCGACTATTTTTGTCCAGGGCAACTTGGTTGATCGAGCATAGAAGCGGGATGACACATTGTCACCACTGGGGGACTTAGTAAATTTGTTACTTTTTATGTTCAGGAACACCAGAAGTCTTCGTAATCTGAACCTGATAGTGATTGAAAATATATTCAAAGAGGGAATTGTTAGAGTTAGCTTGTATAGCCCAAGGGCTTTTATGTCTTTTTACTTGTCTTTAGTCTTTTTCCATTTTGTAAAGGCTGTTGCCTTAAACCTAACTTTGAACATATATTCTAATAAGCAGAAAGTGTTTTTTCTCGATCCTCATTGAAGATGTCATTCTCTCTCTCTATACTCGATCGTTTTTGGCAAATTAAGGTTTGATTTGAGTGTGATTCTTCTTCGATCGTGTTTGGGGTTCGGATTCGCGTAATTGGGTTGTAATTTTACCGTTTGTCATCGCCCACGGAGGTGATTTTAGGGTTACAAAACTCCTTTGTCAAATCACAGGTCGGTCATTGTTCGTATTTCTCTCTCTAGTTTTTTGGTATTGTGGTTTGTTTGGTGGAGTGTGATTGTTAGACTGTGATTTGCTTGATTGTTTTGTGCTTGAAGTATTTGGGAGTGGTTTGTGTAGTGGAGATTAGGGATTTGTAGGTGGTAATTGGGGTGATTCTTGGTGTTGTTGAGACTGTTATCTGTGCCCAAATTGTTGCAGATTTTTGTTGCTTAATTACTTAATACATGTGATTGGGTATGTGATGTTTGTGTTATTGAGAATGGGGACTTGCAGGTGGTGATCAGCGGTGGTTTGTGTCGTTGATTGGGTCTTTCTTTGTAGGTGGGATTCCAAGTTGTGGTTATTGGGTTTGTGATTGTGATTATTTGTTTGGGTTTGTAGATAGTATGTGGGCTAATTTGTGGTTGAAGCTTCGGGGTTTGAGTTGGTATAATTTGTTTATGTAGCTTTGTGGGATTAAATTCTTGTAGTTGAATTTGTATTTTGTATTAATGATGACTGATGAAAAATTAGATTTCCAAGGGATTGGTTTGAAATTGACGGGACCTAATTATGGGTATTGGGCCGATACAATGACCCACTTCATGATAGGTCAAGGGTTATGGGATTATGTTGATGGAACAACTACAAAGCCGTCAGCTCTTAAAAATTTGATATATGTAGCTGATTTTAAAAAAAATGGCAAATGAATAACTCAAAGATTATTACGTGGATCGGCAATTCGGTTGAATTCTCAATTGGTAATCAGTCAGCCAAATTTTTAACGACGAAGGAGAGGTGTGATCACTTGAAGAAGTTATTTACTAAATTGAATTTCGCTCAGCAATATCAGTTGGAAGTTGACGTTAGAGGGGTTCGACAAAATGATCGTAGTGTTCAAGAGTTTTATAATGTGATGACTGGTTTGTGGGATCAACTAGCCTTGATTGAGCCATCAAGACTTATTGCTTGCACTGATTGGATCAAATATAGAGAGCAACAACGATTAATGCAGTTTTTAGTTGCATTACGTGATGATTTTGAGTCTCTTCGGGGTTCAATTCTTCATAGAGATCCTCTTCCTAGTGTTGGTTTGTGGGATCAACTAGCCTTGATTGAGCGATCAAGACTTATTGCTTGCGTTGATTGGATCAAATATAGAGAGCAACAATGATTAATGCAGTTTTTAGTTGCATTACGTGATGATTTTGAGTCTTTTCGGGGTTCAATTCTTCATAGAGATCCTCTTCCTAGTGTTAATTCTGTAGTTAGTGAGCTTTTTGCAGAGGTGGATCGTTTAAAGACGCAGATAGGAAAGGAGGCTCTTACTATACCTACTCATTTAGTTTTAGCGGTTCGGCCAATGCATCAGTCTTCGGCTTCTTATTCACGACCTCGTGATGAATGTGCATTTTGTCATCAAAAAGGCCATTGGAAGAATCAGTGCCCAAAGTGGTCATTACAATAATTCTGAGGGTCAGCACTGTTACCACCCTCACAACAGTACAAAGGTCCTTCCCAGTATCAGTCCTATGGAGGAGCACCTCCACAACAGTACTTTAGACCCCCGTCACAAAATCCACAGTGCCCACCTACGTCTCTACCTCGTCACGCTCATCCTGCTCAGTCTATAGCATTGCCGTATAGTGATGCATCTTTTTCTAATGTTGCAGCTCAGATAGGGCATTTTTTTGCTTCAGCGTCCTATTATTATTCCACATGCTGGTTCTACCTCATGGTGCAACTTCAGGTAGTTGTCATACAACTTGGATTTTTGATTCTGGTGCCACACATCATATGACCCCCTGTGATCGGTATATCTTTTCGAGTCTTACACGTCCTTCGTCCATCATTAATATTACTACAGCTAATGGATCATCTATACCCTTTGTTGGAGTTGGACTTGTCTCCATACCATACTTGTCCCTTACTGATGTTTATTTTCTTCCCTATCTCACTTTTAGTTTGATTTCTGTTAGTCAATTGTGTATTTTTGGATATTTTGTTTATTTTTCTGATTCTCATTGTTTTGTGCAAGACCGTCATACTCAGAGGCTGATTGGGACCGATCGTAGAGATGGCGGCCTGTACGTTTTAGAAATTTTTAGCCATCTGCTAGAATAGTTTGGGTTAGTTCTTCTGTTGATTTGTCTTCTTTTCGTTTAGGATTTAAGTCTAGCATATTTTATTTATGGCATGCTAGATTAGGTCATGTGTCAGGATCTCGGTTAAAGTATTTAGTTTCGACTGGTATTTTAGGAAATGTTTATTGTCATGATATTTCAGAGTGTTCTAGTTGTAAACTCGAAAATTTTCTGCTTTACCCTTTTTTGTTAGTACGTCTGTCACTTCTGCACCTTTTGATCTAGTTCACTCTGACGTATGGGGCCCTGCTCCCCATCCCACTAAAGTGGGGTCTCGCTATTATGTTTCATTTGTTCATGATTATTCTCGTTAGTGTTGGGTGTTTTTGATGAAACGACGATATGAGTTTCTTTCAATTTTTAAAGCATTTAAACCTTTGGTTCAAACACAATTTTCTACTGTTATTAAATGCTTTCGAGGTGACTTGGGAGGAGAGTATACCTCTGGAGATTTTGTAGATTTACTTACCTCAGATGGGACTATCCACTAGTCTTCTTGTACTGAAACTCCTCAACAAAATGGTGTTGCTGAAAGAAAACATCGTCATATAATGGAGATTGGACGATCTATGCTTCTTTCTGCATCTGTTCCTAGTATCTTTTGGGGCGAGACAGTCCTTACAGCTGTTCATCTAATTAATAGGATTCCAACAATTCTAACTTCTGGCATTACTCCTTATGAGCATTTGTTTGGCAAACCTCCAGATTATTCATCCTTGAGGGTTTTTGGCTGCACATGCTTTGTTATGTGCCACAATGTCGACCGTAGCAAGATTTCTCGTCGATCTATTATGTGTGTTTTTCTTGGCTACAATGATACTCAGAAAGGTTACAGATGTTATGATCCCATTGGTCAAAAGTTATGTCTCCCATCACGTAGTCTTTTTGGAGCGTATCCATCTGTATTTGATTCCTGACCGATCACGAGAGATTCACGAATTGGAGTTGTTCTATGTTGATCATTTCCCTTCTAATAATACTAATTTTAATACATTTGATACGCTAGCTACACTGCCAATTCCTGAGCATGTCCCAATGACCCCTATTTCTGTTGGACCAGCTCCTCGACGTTATCCGGTGCGTGATCGTCGTCCTCCTGATAAATTAGGTTTTTCCAACTCTTGTTATTCCACTGAGTTTGTTTCTTTTTTAGCAACTATTCATGGTCATTCTGAGCCATTTTCTTACAAAGAGGCATGTGTTGATCCTCTTTGGCGTCAGGCCATGGATGAGGAACTATATGCTTTACACCAAACAGGGACATGGGATATGATGTTGTTACCTTTGGGGAAGCATGTTGTTTGTAGTCGTTAGATTTACAAAATAAAGACAAAATCTGATGGATCAGTTAAGCGATACAAGGCCTGTCTTGTTGCTCGTGGTTTCATGCAAGAGTATGAGATTGATTATGAGGAGACTTTTGCTCCCGTTGCAAAGATGACCACAGTTCGTCTCTTGATTGCTATTGCGTCTGCTCAATAATGGGAGTAATATCAGATGGATGTAAATAATGCCTTTTTGCATGGTGATTTGACTGAGGAATTGTATGACTCCTCCAGGAGTCTCTCATTCGCCTGGTGAAGTTTGCAAACTTCGTAAGGCTCTGTATGGTCTCAAACAAGCACCTCGTACTTGGTTTGAAAAGTTTTCATAAGTTATTCCTCAGTACGGTTTTCGGAGTAGTGACCATGATTCCGCTTTATTTGTGCGTACAACAGTAGCGGGTAGTATTTTTGTGTTATATGTTGATGATATGATTTTGACTGGTTATGATAGTATTGGCATCTCCACTTTGAAACTTCAGCTACATCGTAAGTTTGAGATGAAGGATTTAGGCTCTCTTCGTTATTTTTTGGGCATTGAGGTAACCTCGTCTCCTAAAGGCTACTTGTGTCTCAATCTAAATATGTTGTAGATGTTATTGAGAGAGCACAACTTACTGGTACTCGGACTAGTGACACTCCTCTTGAGCTTCATGTGCATCTTACTCCTTCTGATGGTGTACCTTTAGGAGATCCTACTTTGTACCGAGTCATTGTTGGTAGCCTTGTATATTTGACTATATCACTCGGCCTAATATTATATATGTTGTTCATATTGTCAGTCAGATTGTTTCGGCTCCTAAAACTGTGCATTGGGCTGCTGTCATTCGGATTCTAAGGTACATTCGTGGTACTTTATTTCATACCTTATTGATTTTGTCATCCTCATCATTAGTTCTTCGAGCTTATTTTGATGTTGATTGGGCGGGGGATCCTACTGACCGTCGAACGACCACCGGCCTTTGTGTATTTTTGGGTGACTCTTATATCTTGGCGGAGTAAGAGCAGGATGTTGTTTCTCGATCTTCTGCTGAGGCTGAGTATCGTGCTATGGCTGTGACTGCACCTGAGATAGTTTGACTCCGTTGGCTTCTTGCTGACTTAGGCGTTTCTTTCTCTTCTCCTACCTCTATCTATTGTGGCAACAAAAGTGCCATACAGATTGCTCACAATTCAGCATTTCATGAGCGAGTAAAGCGCGTTGAAATTGATTGTCACTTTACTCGCCATCATTTGCAGAAGGAGACTTTATCTTTACCTTACATTCAGTCTCCTGGTTGATTTCTTCACGAAGTCTTAGGCTGTGCAGCGCTTCCGTTTTTTTACTTAGCAAACTCTCGATGTTACTTGCTATACCATCAGGAGTTTGATAGGGGGGGGGGGGGGGGGGGTTAGAGTTAGTTTGTATAGCCCAAGGGCTCTATGTCTTTTTACCTGTCTTTAAAAGGCTGTTGCCTTAAATCTAACTTTGAACATATATTTTAATAAGCAGAGAGTGTTCTTCTCCTTCTGTTATCAGGAATAACAACAGTAAATACACACTGTTACAGAAAGCGTCGGAGATTAATGATTATATTAAAGCGTAGTAAATACACACTGACAAGCAGGAAATTAACTCATATTATGTACATTTTAATAGTATTTTTACAAAAAACAATCATATATTACTGTTAGCAACTATCACTGAGTTGAAATAACTCAATTTTCTGTATCTAGAGTTGATTTGTGCTCGTCTCTTCCATGTACGAAGAAGCTCTCTGTCAGAATCTTCAGTGTGCCTAGAGGATAAAGAACCTGGTTTTCCCACTTTATCGGAATCTGGCAAGTCCTTCGGGACTTTCTTTGTACCTTCTAACTGGTAGTCTTCAGGTTCTGGCTTATTTTCTTTGTGAAAGACCTTGTTATTTGTTCCTAGTCTTTTGCTTCAGTATCAAATTTGGACTTTGTTTTATCGACCCTCAAACCCAGTGCTGTAAGCTGATTTTGAAGTTTTTGCACCATTTTAGTTTTAGTAGCAAAGCTCAAAATAGGTTTTTAAGATTTATCTGAGGAGATGATCATGAGTGATGGGAAACTCTTTTTCTTTTTTCTTTTTTCTTTTTTAAGAGCACATGCTTAACATGCGTGTGTTAAAGACTTTAAGTTTCGCTATTTCCAGTTTTTCTAGAGTGAGACACTTGATGGTCTTTGTACTTCATTTAGACTGATTAAAGACTTTTTATTGTTTTCAGATCATGGTGAATGTGTCGTACCAGGTTAACCATGCTTTCTAATAGATCCGATCATTAGCACAAAGAGGAAAAAGATGGAAGGACAGAAAATGCGGAATAATGACTTAGATTCAGAAGCTCTGGCGCTATTTGGAAACAGTTTATGTAATTTTTTTCATAGCCATTCAATTGTGAAAAAATGCTGCAAGACAGGTTTTTGAGGGCGACTGACTCTGTTTTTTTTATAAACTTTGTTCAAGGAGTTACAATAAATAATGAGTTCTGTGAGCCATAGATATTGCTGCTAGTCTGTTGAAACAAAGTCCTGCAGAAGATCTGAATTTTCTGAAGACACTCTCAGGAGTTGCCTACCAAATACTAAAGAAAATGTTGCTAAATTAACGTAGTTCTGTTAAAAGCTGGTCATAAAATTAACTCAGAAGAAAGCTAAGACTAGTTGTATTACTTTGTATACTGCTGCTCATATAAAATATCCGTCGCTGGCAGAGTCGAGCAGTTTGACGTGTTGCATCAGAGAGATATCAGTCTTTAGAGCGTGGCTAAGGAGTTCAGATTGCTCAAGTGATGCAATTGGATGATGCCTTCTTTCAAGGCTTTTGAAGTAAATAATCTATTACATCTTTTGTTGGACGCCACTACTATTATGTAATATTACTGCTGCAGTGGTCAGCCTGCTAACTATGTAGCCCTTGTATAATTCAGAATTGTTGAAAACCTTCACCCCGTCCACACTGCATGTCTTCTACTCTTCCAACCAAGTTTGCACGTCAGAAAGTGTTGAAATCAGGCTCATCGAAGCCCCTCGACAAAGGCTTCATGTTTAGACTCTTGCAAACTTAAGAATGCACAGATCTTCTATTACCGCAACAACCCAGTCAAGTTTTCCTCACTGCATATGAAGCCTAGAGACTCCCCGTAATTATATAAAAATTTATCAAAGCCAAGCTATTGAACCTTTCCTGTAAACGCATGTCCTCTCTCTACTTTCATTTTATCAGCTCATATTGGCGATTTACGCTCCACTAAATTTTGGAAATACAGAGGAATTGGTGCTCTTCAAATGGACGTTCAAAAAGTGTTGAATCAAATATTTTCGGCAGCAATTGCATAAACTACATTATTATTTTTCTCCCAGAAGATAAATGCAAGAATTTCATGAGAATAAGGAGTGTGCCATTGACAACTTTCTTAACCATTACATTTTACAAAGAGAACTGGCGATCTTGTACAAATTTCTCAAGTAAATCAGTTGTATCACGGTCGGGGTTGAAAGGACAGAGAATGGAATTATGGACATCTGTAACTAGCTCATTAATTTCATGTATAGCAAATCATGGAATATTTAGTTCTTGGATCAGTCAGTCTTTGCATACTATCTTGCCAAGAAAGTTGATACGTACAAAAAAAAAAGTCATAATAAGCTGAAAGATTGCTGTTACAAAACGCAAAAAACACAGCAGACGAATTTTACATGCCAATTACATATGGGGCTGTGATTTTGATCTTAAGTTAATTTTTAGGGAACATGCACAAATTTAATATGCTTACGTAAATTTAACATGGCTCTTGATCTGGATCAGCAATTAACTTCGTTATTTTCAGTAAACTCTGAAATCTTGTGAGACTTACTCTATGCTCTTTTGAAAAGAACAAGGATACTCCTGTTCTTTTCAGTAAACTCTGAAATCTTGTGAGACTTACTCTATGCTCTTTTGAAAAGAACAAGGATACTCCTGTAGTTTGCAGTTGTGATGATCGTGTAGGCCGCTCGAGTCATTCAGTTTGTTATCGCGTTTGAATATAAACCACTTCCAGTTTGAATATAATGTTGCTTCATCGTCAAAAGGAAGGATATCAGTTGGAAGTGAGTCCACCATACGAGTTGTGGAAACAGATGCTAACTTCTGCTTGTACTTTTTTGCCATATTTTCAGCCTCAAAAAATACTCTCTGCCAATGAAAAATAATGCTGTAAATACAAATATTAAGAAATTTAACTTAATAAATTTCGAACAATACACAAAAGGGGGACAAAATTAAGGATAGCAGACCTCTTTATTCGATAAAAATAGGCCAGGTTCACTTTCAAGATCTGCAATACTGTAATGAGAAAATAAGAAGATATGTCAGAATTCTTCCCATGAGTGATTACTAGCACACGAAAAACTATAAAATACGAAGTCTACGAATTAGAATGTCTTTAGATCATACGAAAACATAGTCAGATCACAAGTTAGTATGAGCACACAAGAATGGGACTTGAAGATAGTTTGAAGGCAAGGTGGATAAATGTATGTATAAACATTCTCATACAGGCTGTGGGTTATACCAATCCTATGCACAGCCTCAAAATTCTAGAATTTGACATGAAGTGAAAAAATCTACAGTATGCGTTGCCTTGTAATCTTCTATGGTGCAAGCTAAACTGAGACACATGATAGAAGCTGTACCGTTTTACCTATTTCGTTGAGAACAAAATAGTACCCCAAGATGTAGCAGTCTGCTTTTTTTTTCATCTTAAAAAGTAAACTCTACAGGTTTATTATTGCTTTATGTTTTAATTGGGTGTTGAATTTCAGTTTGATCAGCTTAATTTTCAGGCATTAGGAAGGATAAAACATTCAGTGGTAGCATGTTGATATTTCAAAGTTGCTAAAGAATGCACACAAATTAATCAGTTGCTAAATTACTTCCTCATTGTGTCTTATTCCAAATTACTATTAATTGCAGAATTCGGCGTAGGCAATGGTCTTGCAAGTTGCAACCAAGACCAGAAGACATATACGGATATACCATCCTAGCTTGTTAATTTCGATAAATTGTTTACTAACAATGATAAAAGTTTTCAAGTGTCTGCATTTAGGGTGCACACAAGAGAAAAAGAAGTGGAAAGCCAACAATTAGGTTTTGACCTGAGTGATATTTTGTCAGGAAACATAGACTTCACCACTAGAACTTTCACCTTCTCGTCCACTGTTAGCAAATCACTCACTGAAGTAACTCGAGAATGAGTGATATTTGAGATATGCAGCAAACCACTGGAAAACTAGAGAATATAAGAACAAGAGAGAGAAATCTGAATGTAATGACAAAGAAGGCATCAACCTTGTATGCATATGAAATCATTCCTTATAGTTTGTTTGTTTTTTTGAAGGAAGCTGGGATTAAGCAGACCCCCACCTGATATCTATTAAAATGAGAAAAAAATTTCAAAGTATGGAAGACACCTAAAGAGTCTTCTTTACGAATATCTAACAGCTCTTGTGGAAAATAACTAGGGAAGGAAATACCACTAACTATACAGTGTGAGTTATTCCTTATAGTTAATATGCATGTCAAGCTCGAGCCCCTATCAACATCGACCTCCACTAGCACTACGTCCATACAGTATCTATATGAAGCAATCTGACAGTAGGCATGTCTTAAGATATGAGGGAGAGATAAAATGGCGGGATAACCTGTTTATATAGTTTTTTTTTTATCCCCATAAGTTGTTTATTTTTCAATTTTGTCCTTATGTTATCCTTCCAACATTGATATGTTTAAGATGGAAAGATTTTCATACAGATGGACCAGAGCAACTCTTGTTGGTTGAGCAATTCTAAGCATTAGACAGATTAGTAATATAGATCAGGGTTTGTAACCTCACCTTCTATTAGTGTCTCCTATCCTCACTTGTGCGCCATATGGAAAAAGCTTCTGGACCGTCCCTTCTAGAAGAGTTCCTTCTTGAAGATATAAGACTTTCTGAAACACCGTAAATTTATAGAAATATGTTATCAAGAATACGAAGAAATACAATAGGGTACCAAAACTTGGAAAATAGAAAGAAAAAAAAAAACCACCTAAGAATAAGCGATACTTGGAGGATTTATAGAGTCCATCAATTTATATTACTTATTATTCTTTTCAGGAAGAAAGGAAAATCATCCTTTCACACTATGATTAATCATGTTTATAAAGAGAGGGGAGTATGAGTTAAGCTCTAGTAATACCCAAAGAAGAATTAGAACCTTGCCACACTTAGTGACTCGTGTAACATGAAAGAAAGGCAGGAAATAAATGAATGAATAAAATACATGGTGGACTTGATGCAATACTAGACGTTTGTACATGTTGATGCTGAGCAGTACAAGGTCAGGTATGACATTTTAGGTTGGTGATTAAGAATATTCCCCTCGAAAGTATTTCATTTTAAGCAAAAATGGGGGAAAATGGCATAAACTACTGACCCAAGCTTCTCTCTCGCTAAGTATTAAATCATTTTTATCTTCATCTATTCTACTAATCTGCACGAAAATCCGGCGCCCCCACCTACACACAGAATAAGAAGAAGAATGAATGAAATGAAGCAGGAGTCTAAGGAACACATCATATCTACTTGTTGGCAGAATACCTCACGGTAATTTAGAGACTATAGATTCAGAGTTTCAATAACGAATTTCAACTTACATTTTTTTCAAATCTGTGAAATTGTTAACTTTATTCATAACTCAGCTTTAGGAATAAATGCCCGCAAGCCCTGTAATATAATACTTTACCAATTCATCCCCATTGTATCTAAATGTAAAATTTGCACGACCATCTTGAAGGCGTACCTCAATTCTTGTTAGAAGACCACCTGTATTCCACTCTGTAATTCTAACCTCGATAGGCTCATTTAGCTGTTTATCTGCACAAAAATAAAGAGCAAATACGAGTTCAATTAGGCATTTGTAACTCGTTGAGAAAATTACATCTAATGATTGTTACCATACTAATTCTGACAGCATACTGAGAATTATTTACATTTTCCCCCCTCTTTTAGTGAAAATGACAATAATGAAACTTTAGAGCAACTAACCCCGCATTTCAAAACAAGATTTCAATGTCAAAATAAAATGTAAGAAAAGAACCTGCCTCACTCGATGCCAAGCAACCCGCCGAAAGAGCCCTTGTGGACAACAAAGGCGCCACTGAGAGTCCGTCCAAGTACCTCAGCAAAGAGAACTGTCCCCGTCTCTACAATTGGTCTCCCTGGCACTGGTTCACCTTCACTGCATCATCATCTCTAACCATTCCCATCTTCCCTTTAACCAAAACTCCTCAGCATCCTTTTCAAATCACACAACAAGTACGGAAACTCTTGATCATAAAGGGGCAACACTCTTTTAGTCAACATTGTCCCTAAAAGATCTGCACCTATATTCACATCG